>JAFNEN010000017.1:0-30000 GCA_019343175.1 Oedothorax gibbosus | reverse complement strand
ACAATACGTCCGTTGTTATTTAGTGGCCCTTTAAATGATTCAGGATCGTTTGTATATATTAAAAAAAATTTATTTAAGCAACAGTTTACATATTTAATTATCATCACATGCAATTAAATTATAGTTAATTTTTTGTATTTGAATTTAATGATTTTGATACATTGCCTTATTTATGCTTGTATTGCATCATGGTAATATTTCTGTGTAAATATGTATTCTACGTTTATTTTTAATCCTTATGTAGTTTTTTTTTTTTTGTGATTCATGCATATTTATTAGGATTTTTAGATAAATATATCAGTATGTATCATTTGTATTTGTTTAATTGTAATAGGAATGTGTTGATTATTAATTTTTAACGCATGCAATATAATTTTTAAGTACTGTATATTGTTACATATATGTGCGCATCAATGCATATAACAATGATTCATGATTGTTCGGCTTTAATACCTGTGTTTTTAATGATAGTGACCTGTGTATTGTGAAAATTTCAATGATTTAACGATATTTCAACGGTCACTCTTTCCTGGTGCTTTTTTTTTATTAAGTGGGACAAAATATTTAAGATTTACTTTCACTTTTAATGATAAATATAATTTGAAATATTTGGTTTTATGAGGTAAGGTAAGGAGCACAGAATTGGCATATCCATTTAAATACTAGAACCTTTGCTTGTAAACAAAAAAATTTACAAACTAATCCTTTTTCTCTATAAGTGAACCTTGCACTTTTATTAAAAAAGTTTTAAGATCTATATTTAAACAAACCTATCCAAAACATTTAGATGCATAGAAGGCTGAGATTTGTTGTATAGAGAAATGTTCTGTGCAAAAACAAAACAAGTAAATAGCAAGAGTGAAATTAGGCGATTTAATTTGTTGCTTAAACAAATTATTTGTTATTGTTGTAAAGGAAGCAAAAGTTGATTGTTTTGTCATTTAATTCGGAGAGAACAGCACAGGATTATCAAATGTCTAGTCAATCAGAGAAGATAGCTTAGGCTTGGCGACACTGACATCGACCTTGATTTGGCACTGTCTGAATTCATAATTATTTTCTCTCTTGCACTTTTAAATCGCTAATATTTGAGTATTTTATAATCATAAATTACGAGTTGAATTTCAATCCAATGAATATTCATTTATTTAGTGAATTCATTCATTTAGTGAATTCGATGGATAACTTATTTTAGAATAAATAAATTTATACTATAAGAGGTTATGTTTCTGTCGTCATACTACAACATCCTCCAATCGAATCGTTCAAGCAAGAGGAAAATAATCAATAAATAATGCTGTGTATATGAGGCTGGTGCAAGTTAAATCTATCGGGGTTCAAAGAAAGGTTGTATTTTAGTTTAGTTAGCCTGTTTTAAATGTCATCTGAATTATGATGGGCAAACAGTAAGGTGACAAGTCAATGGTGATAGGTGCACAATTAAATATTTGATGGTTGTAATATAACATCAAATAAACTTACTTATGATGACCCCACTGGAAATGTCTGTGGGTCAATCATCTCCTTGATTGTGGTGTTTTTTATTTAGGCTTGGATTATGGCATTACCATTGGAGTTACTCCCAATTTAAAAAGAACCCTCATTTAAAAAATGGATATTTGGTGCAACATATCGTAGATGTATATGCATGGTTTATGGGGAAAAGTATTGGGGAGGAGGTAGTGATATGCAACTCGAAACATCCACACCATATGGATAGAAAATTTGCTCCATGATTCATGGAAATTATCTAGAAGGGTAGTTTTTAGTTCAATGTGAAATAGCTGAAAAAGTTTATCCAATGAACAGATATAGGTGGTTAGCTCAGAATAAAGGTGAAAATTTAGAAATTTTAATAGTGGCCGCTAGCTACCAGACTTTCAAAATCAAGTGGCCAAATTTTGAAATCATTTGTACATATGCACAAAGCATTTTTTTATTCGTCCTAAACAACAAAATAACGGACACTAACTGCGATTTCGGAGCAAATCGGCACAAATAAGAGACGGCAAGATTTGGTTGAACTAAAGTTATAAATATAACAGCAATAACTGCTGAACTAAAAATTAACGATATTATCTGTGAATTCACTGCTAACCTGTGAATGTTGCGAGGCATTACTTTTGGAGGGAGAAAGACAATACACAAACACTGTGAGATCTCAGCTGGGTGTTGTCTCCGTTCAATGAAGATTTTTTTTCTATTCGTGACAAAAAAAAAACTTTTAAATAAATGAGACTGGCGACTGAACTCCTGAATTTTAGTAGCCACTTTTGAAAATTGAGTCGCCACCTGTTGACTGGCCACTGCTAATTTTCACCTTTAGCTCAGAAAGTAAAAAATAAAGCACATCTTGTACTCATTAACACTTTTGCAGTGTTCTTGATGCCTTGAGGCATCATCGTGGCATCCGATTTTCAGATTTATGTGTCCTAGGTCCTCCATTGCATGCAACAGAGGTTTATATTTTTAATAATTTTTTTTATAATAGCGAATACAATTGGTAGATATGCATTTATTTTTCTTTTGCAAGTAGGTACACAAATTTATTTGCTTCATATAGTTGTTCTAAGGAATTTTCATTTTGGAGCATTTATTAGTGCCCCTTTTTATATGAAAAAATACAAAAATTCTATTGCCTATTCTATATCTACTACCTTTTGTGTTTTGCATTTCATTGTAGGATTGTGTTTAACTTTTTTTTCATTACTTTTAGGCCATGTCTCAAACATCCATCCTGGCAGTTTCTGTAATCAAACAACTTCACAGTTGTGCAGAACTGATCAAAATCTTAATTTAGACAGCTGTAAGTACCTTAATATTGATGTATTTCTTAGTTTTTATGTTCTAATTTGGAGGGTTTTTTAATATTAATTTATAATTGTTTAATTATTCACATTGTTAGTTGTTGTGTCAGTAGAATTCGAAATAAAAAGGTAGAGCTTAAAATATTGCAGGTACAGGCGAGCACCAAAACATTTCGTGTTAACCATCAGGATTTTTTTAACATTGAACCAGTGAATAGTTTTTTTTAAAAAAATTATCTAAAAAAATTTATAATTTTGTAATGTAACCAATAATACATGCATACAATGAGTAATTTAATAAAGTACATTTGAAATAGTGTAAAATTTTAAGAAACAGCAATTGGAACAAAACTGACGAATCATTGGAGGTCTCATGATTTTCTCAGAAGTATAGAAGACAATTAATTTTTATAATGTTCGTTTGACGCTTTTTGTTTTGTTTCATTTGTTCTTCGAAACTGAATTACTAAGGGCGGAAAGTCAAATTCTGATTTTTTTGGTTGGGTTAAGCAGGATTTCGCGTCAAGAGATTTTTTTAGCCTTCGCTCAAAGTTTTATAGACCGAGGAAATGTTTTCAGTTCATCTTGAGAAAAATTTCGTGTTAACGAGGTTCAACTTTACAAACATTACATTCCTTTTTAGTTTACACATAATGTTTATAATGTAAAAAGTGGCATCTATTATAAAGTGTCAGTTACCTACTTTCATAGTCCACACTACGAATACCACAAACAAATATGGTGCGTCAAAACATTTGGCACGTTGAAGCCTGATATCATTGAATTCGTGGGCAAAAACAATTTGAATCCAAAGTTCTTACAATTAATAAGAAAACAGAAAATTTAATGATCATTTAACAAGCATGAGTAGACTATTTTTAATGGATATAAATCATCATTGCACTCGCTACAATTGTATGTACGAGAAACTTTAAATTTAAAAATAGGAAATTTAGTTTTGGGATATGAATCCATTTAGAATGCATCATAATTAATATATATCATTATGAGGTTCTTGTTTAGAAAGAAGCACAATGCAGGCCTCGCAGCGCTCCTATAATTCCTATAAATTTGAAAAAGTTCCTATAATTCCTATTTTTTCCTATATTTTAGACCCTTACTTTCGTTTTTTTCCCTTTTCATCATTACGATCTTTACATTAAAACTGTTACTGTGATCACGACTTCCGGACTTGATCGGCAGAAAATTTTCTGGTTGTTTTGATTTGGCCTGAACCGGAGCTACACAAGTAAAATGAGACACCCTTCCGATCAACCGGAGGCAAAAATCCGCCATCAATAAGGCGATGGACGTCATTGGTGGATTTCGTCAAAATTACTAGGCTGCAAAATAAGTAAATCAAGAAGCATTATTGGACTGAATATTTTTGGTCAGATGTTGATGATCCTCTTCTAATGTGGGTGGGGGGGGGGGGGTCCGCTGGCCGATATTTGAAGATATCTTAATTCATCTTCAAATTTTAATTATATTTTTTTATCTTTATTATTTAAACTTGTTCTACATTGAAATTTAAGTTTAGTTTTCGTTGATATAGACCGAGACTGGAGGAAACTATTTTTCGGTGGCTTTAACGTTGTGGAAATTGTGAGGCGTCCGTCGTGTAAAAAGCCAACCCTTTTTTACAAGGCGCTATTTTTTGTGCTTAATTTCTCGACCGAGACATATGAGAATGTGCGGTATTTATTGACTATATAAAACGAACGGCTGATTAAGGAATTTTGTAATTCATTCTTAAAATCGAAATCAATTGAATATTTTCTATCAAAATGTCCCCAAATTTATAAAAAAAAATGTATATGATCTCCGGATCAGGCGTATTCTGCACCCGTGGATTGTCTATTTTTCCCTTTATGTATGATTTTCAGAGGTTTTTCCGATTATGGGATGAGTTTTTCTGTATTTGGGTCGTCAGGTATTAGGATCTACAGAGTTTTCGGATATTAGGATCGTCAGAGTTTCCGGATACAGTTAGAAACTTTATTCCGGTCATCGCGGGACTTGAGCCTTTCCGGATTAGGGGTTAACTAACCAATATTTCCACAATTCTGAAAATTAGAATGAGTTTAGGGTAACTACTTGTCTGCGAATCTCGTGACAAGCACCCTAGCATATAAATATCCAGGCATGGAAATATAGTACAAAAGAAGAGAAAATTCGGACAAAAAAAACGCAAAAAAAATTGTAGCCAGTCCTTATACTCAGGGTCCTCAAATGTTTCACAACATTAACACCCATGAAGAAACTGTTTCCTCCATTATCGGTCTATATTAATGAAAACTAAGCTTAGATTTCAATAAACTGAACAACTAGCTTAAATAATAAATTCTAATAATAAAGTTTAAAAAATTTTAATTAAAAGTTGAATAGGAATTATAATTGGACTATACTACAAATGGTTTCGAAAATCGTTTACCGGCCTGTGCAATCCAACAATGCTTCCTGATTTACTTATATTGCTGCCTAGTAATTTTCACGAAATCCACCGATGGGGTCGCAATGTCTCATAATTATTGACATTTTTTGCCTTTGCGTGATCGGGAGAGCGTCTTCTTACTTATGTAGCTTCGGTTCACGCCAATCGGACCAACCAGAATAATTTCTTTTGATCAAGTGTTCGTGACTTAGTGATCACAAGAACAGCTTGATTGTTTAAATATTATTTTTGTTTACGTTTGAAACTTCCCCCATTATTTCTACTTTGGTCTTTTACTCTTTTCTGGGGTTTCTGATGTTAGAAGGTTTAAGTTTAAAAAAGAAACGGAGTATCGGAAATTTTTCGGACTATTATCGAAATTCAAAAGTGTCTGGATTATAGGTGTCTAGATTAGCGGTTTTGTAATTGTTTATGGATCGCGGGAGTTTTTTTTTGAATAAAGGGTAGCTATAGTTTTTTTTAATGATGTAGGATCACTTTAGTTACCTAGTGAAATTTATAGTTACCTTTAGTTATAGTCTTACCTAGTGAAATTTATTGGAAATTAAGGGTATTTCAGGTCCTCTGGTTGGGCAGCATCAGATTGCTGGAGTTATATATCGTATATTAGGTCCGATCCCTATCGGATATCAGTTAAATAAAGCTAATAAATCTTATATATTGTGCTTTTATGTATAATTTTTGATCATAGTTAAAATAATTGTCTCATTGCCATTCATTTTATCCATATATTTACTCCACAAAAATTAATCTATCGACTTGAAAATATTCCTATAAATCCCTATATTTTTAATAAAAGTCATTGCGAGGCCTGACAATGCATTCTATTTTTTTTTTTTTTTTTTAAGCAGTTGTGACTTCATTTCTGCATTTATTAAGGAAGAATGGATTCTTAATATATCAATTGTTACTTTTTCTGAGTTTTTTTCTTTGTCTTGTTTTTTCACTGTTATTTAAAGGTCAATACCTTTAGTTATTGAATTGTCGATGAAAAATCAATTTTTTTATATTTAAAGGTTTAAAATAGAACTAAATACTGTGTTTAATTAATTGCTATGCTAAGCATGGATTTGTGTAAAAGCAATTCTAAGTGACGGTTTCTGAAGTTGATTTTGTTCTGCATTGGCAGTGGTAGACTAATTGAATTAGCTAGCAACTATAGTTTTAAAGGTAGTTGTTTTGTGTTTCTTTCTGATAGTGCATTTGCCTACATTACATATCTTGAAATGTAGGTGTAGAAGTGATGCAAAATATACTGATGCTTTCGCTAACACCATTCTTTATTGAATGGAGTTTGATAGTAAGTAATCTGACAATTCTGAAATTAAATTGCTTGGTTTTTTTTATATTTTTTGTTTTCTATTAATCCATATAATTTGTAAAAGTTAAATTACCACAATTTGACCGAGGTTTTTTTTCTTTCAAATTATGAGCTACCTGTATATCTATTTCAGGTGACAGAAATACCAAGGTTCAAGTAGTATTCCCCGATATGGACAACTCGACTGGAATTGCTACTTCCTCGTCCCCCGATGCTGCTAGCAGCAATGCCAGCTCAAATCCTGTTCCCCCGGAAACTTTAACTTACCAACTCTCCCCAAACCCTATAGAAATGTATCCTACTAACCCAGAACACATGGAAGGTATGTGTTGAGTTCTTGGTATACATTACTTAATTCAGTATATATTTGTCTAATTTTACTTTTTGACTTGTAAATATAAATATTAGGGTAGTTGGGTATTGTATAAAGTAAAGAATAATGTTGAATTAAATTAAGTTGAAACTAACTTGTACTTAAGTTAGTATTTAATTTAGTTTCCTTTGTCGTTTCATTTCTCTGTCAATTTTGTGTCATTTCTAAAGTTTTTTCACACAGGTCAGGGAGGGGTCACAGGTCAGGTGGCAGGAAGGGTCTTTTTTGTTTTGCACCTGTTTCTAGTGGTTTTAGCCACTTTGCAACCCTTATTTTATACAATATAATTTAAAGTGCTAAGCGCAGAGATTTCTTTAGATCTTGAGTTCATTTAGGTAATATTGTGCAATACCAACATTTCCCACGCATTTTTCTTTACTAATTCAGGGGTGTTTGTGTTCCGGAAAATTGAGGGAAAGATAGCTTCAGTTTCGCAATTTATTTATTGCTGGAATTTTGGATATACCAGGGCTCTAATTGAAGAAATACCTCAATATCATAGCGGTTAGAAAGCTTTGTTTAGAAGATAAAAAAATTTATAGGTATAAATCGGGTCCTACTATTTATTCATTTGGCATTAAATATGCCAAAAATGCTGTCAAACTGTACATATATTTTGGTCGGGAAATTTGTTCATATTCCGCGTAATATACTCTTAACAAGTTTTAAATATAAAGGAACGAGAACCAACTTTGGAACTAAAGAAACCAATCTCATGCTTTCAAATGCAAACTGTGTCATTTTACCTTGAAATAAATATTTTGTTAAACTTATTTTAAGGAAAGTTAGAAACTAAGAGTCTGGAATTAGGTGTGATAAACTGAGGGTTTACTGTACATATTTACTATTAAATTTGAATTTCTTATTTTTTGGCTAATTGTTTGATATTGAGGGTTACTTGCGTTAATTAAGTCTTATAGGCTATTCCACTAATGTGTTCGTAATAGAATCATTTTTGTTCTATTTGGGAAACGCATCTTTGTACTGACGCTTAAAAAAAGTCGCTATTATGTTTTAAGTAATATTTGTTGAGGAGCGGAATGATATAGTTTGAACAGAAACACTTAAACAGAAAATAATGTTTTTATAAGAAGTATTTTTAAGTGCAAGTTGCGTAAATTATATTTGTTTGTTGTTTATTAATGGTTAAAGCTTGTAGCAAGTTTAACTGTAATTATTTTCAGAAATGGCAGCAAACGAAAGGATGGATCTTCCTACTTTGAAGACTCTCTTACGAAGACAGCTTGAATACTATTTTTCAAGGTAATTAACAGTTTGGTGAACTTGATCCTAACTTCTCCTAAAGGGGAATTTCGTTTTACTAATTCATTGCTTTTTTTATAGCGAAAATTTGTCCACCGATGAGTATCTTCAATCCCAGATGGATGCTGATCGTTTTGTTGCAATAAGCACAGTTGCCAAGTTCAACCAAGTTAGGCGCCTTACTGATGATTATAACTTAGTGGTTGAAGTCCTACGAGGTAAAAATTTTATTTAAAAGTTAATTCTCCTGTCTCGTTAGATATGTTGAGATTAGAATATATTGAAATCTTTGCATTTCAGAATCGGCAGTTGTCCAAGTTGATGAAGCTGGTGAAAAAGTACGTCCAAGTCCTCGATCACGCGTCCTTATCCTGAGGGAAATTCCTGAATCAACACCAATGAAGGTATGATTGTTTTTATTATTTCGGTTGGCAAGGGCCTTTCCGAAAGATTTATTAGTAACGTTTACTATAAACAGTGTTGGATCATATTTAACTGTTGAGACTAGTTATTCTATAGCTTTGTTCATATTTTAAATGCTACAGTTTATAAGTTTTATCTGTAAAGATAATCTTTATTGTTAAGGTAGCTGTGATTGATTTGTTAGTGTTTTAACACAGTGAGGGATAAGCAAATTAGCTTAAGTGTAAACTTGTTTTCAATGCATGCGATATAAATTAAAATTTTTAACTGAAAATTTAATTTCTTAAATTATTTTAATATTGTATTTCTGTAGTATATGGTTATAAATAGCCCACCCATGTTTTAAAATTTAACAAATTTTTTAAATATATAAATTTTTAAAAATTGTTTTGGTGAAAAACCTGTTAGTCGGTGATGGGTTTATATGTCTGTATCCCTCAGTGGGTTAATATATATATATTTTTTTGTATAGGAAATTGAAGAGCTGTTTAGTGGTGAGACATGCCCTAAGTTTTTAAGATGTGAGTTTGCCCACAATAATAGCTGGTATGTGTTATTTGAGACGGATGAGGACACTGCTAAAGCTTATCAATACTTGAGAGAAGAAGCTAAGACTTTCCGTGGTAAACCTGTGATGGTAAGGTTTTTCTTTTTATATTATATATTTGTTGAATCTTATTAGCTAGCTAAGTAATGTTTATTGTCCACTAAGCTCTAAACAGGAATGCCTCGGGTAAAATAGTTGTAGGAAGTACATGTTTTCTTTTACTCTTTGTGATTATGTCATCAAGTATTTTCTTCTATTATTTTTTAAAAAAGTAAAAAGGCTATTCTTTAGAGATTTTTTTCTTTGACATGTATATTTATTCTAAGGGTTTGCAATAAATACATCTGTTACCTCCTGAATTTTACTATTATAAAGAGTATGAACTGGCTACGTTATTCGTCAAATAGTTGTCTTTTTGCATTTTCTTAGTGCTTTAGTTCTTTCGTCTAGTGATGTTCAATGTTTTATTTCTTAGCTAGTACTTTTTTATTTGGTTTTGACGTGCATCTATTATTCCTCTTTTAGGCCCGTTTAAAAGCTAAAGCTGTGACTTCTGCGCCATATACAACTTACAAGAACGGTGGTGCAACTAATATTCAAGAGCAGGACTCTTACAATGGTCAAAATGTTAATCAACAGCCCCAACAAGCGCCTTTGCAGTACACATATACAAATGTTCCAAGTGATAGTTATAATAATCAGCAGGTATTTATTGTGTTCAGATGTTTTTTTTTTTTTTTGCCTTTTGAAGCATTTTTAACTTTTAGCATTGCGATTTTCAGCATATTCAAACACAAATGAACAATTATAACGTCTTCAGAGCAGAGTTATGAGTATGCTAATTAAAAACAATTTTAATTTTCAAGTGCGTGAGTTTCTACCAGTATGTTAATTTTAGTATGTTAAATAACAATAAACATAAGATAAACAGTTCATTCGGGATGAAAAAAATTCGGGATTTTTCTTCGTTCGTTATTAGATGCCGACATATGAGGATATGGAAAGCCCCTTCAGTTGTCCTATGTTTGAAAATTTCACTTTCACTCAGCCGGATACTTTCTAAATCCGATTCCTCGTCCTCCATCAGGATTAGCAGTACTAAATTTTCATAATCCAAACTCATTTTTATTGATTCAAATTACGAGCCGGCTAAAAAAAATCATGTTGTGTCGGTTTGGATCGGTTGCGGATTGCGTTTCTTCACTTCTTCGAGGAAACCGCATTCTCCGTAAACATTACGATCGGAATGGTAGCGGAGCGAATCTGTGATGTCACGCGTAGAGTTTCGGTGACAGCGCCGTTATCTTAGGAAACCATTACTTAACAACCCATGGTTACTTATAATAGTTTGGGTATTGATCAAAGTAATTACCAATGTGGTATATCAAGAAGGTTCAGCTAACTCTTTCCTCAATATTCTAACACAGTTGGAAATACAATCATTTTTACATTTTTAAATCGGCTACAATATACAAAAAAATATCTTTTAGACCCCTAGATTTCTATTAGGCATAGAACTCTGATTTTTCTTGGTTTTCTCCTGCATGCATTTAAACTTTCATTTGAGTTTGAACATTCTTTTAATAACACAGGGTGTTGTCATCATCGGCACTACAGCCTCTGAAGGGCCTCCTTACAGGGTTTTGTACCTATGATAACTTCAGTGTTTGTTATGAATTCGAACACTTCTATGTATAAGTTGTGTAATTATGAAATGTGTTTGTAACTTTGTTTTCAGGCTCTTCCACCCTTTTATCCCCCTACTATGTTGCAAGCTTGGGCTCCAACTACCCCTGCATGTGTTGACTTAGGCACTGTAAGTATTTTCTTTAAGCTTTATTTCTTAATGTAGGTTTTGTTGTAAAATTTTCCTCTAATATATTATGTAGGATACTCTTTATTAAAAAGCATTGAAATCTTCATATATTTTTTTTATTAAAAATAATGCAATTTTAGGTTTTGTCTGTGAATGGCCTTTCACCCCAGGCAGCTTTCAGACCTCTAAATAACAATACTAATAGGCATAATTATACTTCAAGAGACAGGTAATATATTAACTTATTTTATATTTTAATGTTAGTGTGTGTTAGAGGTATACAATTTATTTTTTTTTTTGAATAATAGTTTTTATGAATATGTTTTTGTTTTATGTAAAGATTTTGTGAAGTTTGCTTTTAACTAGCAAATACCTAGATGCATTTGTGCCTAGTTATTAGGCATAACCCACACAATATTTCATCAATATTATAGACTAGCAAATGCATACCCCTTTTTTGCACAGACTAAAAAAAAGCTCAAATCAGTCTAAGTGTATGTACCATTTAGTCCGTTATAGGGTAATAAGCTTATATTACTGTTCCCGCTCGTTATAAAGTATAGAATCCTGTTACTTGTATTTTGAATTTTTAAGTTAATATGCTATAAAATGCATGGATAAATATCATCAGAATTTCCCGCATAAAAACCTTAGCTCATTTGGCACGTTTTTGCTAATTTGGCGATGAAAAGACATAGCTACAAACACACCCATGGAGCTCTAGAACGATGACCTTCGCACAACCAGCTTAGAAATTATTTTTAAAAAACATTTTGCTCATTTGGCGCATTTTTTATAATAATTTGGCTAGTTTGGTAACTCATTTGTCAAAAAAATAGACATAAAACCCTGATATGCAGATCTAGTGTGATGGCCTTGAACAACCATCATAGTTCAGTTACAGCTTAACTATGCATTTATTGCTTAAATATGCATACATGCAGTGAACAGAACCATCAATGAAGAAATCAAATAAACACAATAAAATCCTAGAATGGAGACTTGCCGGAATTGTGTCACTTGAAACGTGTCAATTATTTTTCAAATTATGAATTTAGTTTCTGAAAGTAATGGCAACTGAATAACATGAACATTTTCAATTATAATTATTTTCGTAAAAGTTATTTAATTTTTGCAGCCGATGCACAGGAAGAACTAAATTATAAATTTCAGCGAAAGTGTTGGTTTTTTCAGAAACTTTGAATTTATTAAAATATAATTTTGAGCTCTAAGTTATTTAGTATAACTAACATTTGACAAGTCGTCAGATCATTAAGAGTTGTATGAAAACACACATACAAACTTCATTTTATTATTATAGATATAGAATAGCAGCTAAATACTTGTTTGAACTAGTATCCCAACATTATATATACGCCTCTGTTGTCTTATAAGTAATCATTGTTAGTTTGTCAGTTTCTGTTCAAATATAATGGGCTATTTATAAAATTCTGATCTGTGACTAATCTGATTATGTTATCCTAAATTTCATGATGTTTTTAAATTTTACATGCATGTATTTATTTTGTATGATTTTGTTTGTTGGCATAAAATCCCATTTAATCATTTCCAGGCCTGTTAAAGCTTACACTCCACAGAATTATAATTTTTCACGTAGTGAGCAAAGCAGGTATTACAACAACCGGGGCCAGTCCACCTCATACCTCCAGCGTCAGCACCTCCACCAGCAAGCCGCCTCCTTCCCCGACATAGTCAACACCAACAACTGCGGCTACAACATTGGCTACATACCTTACCATACAACTTCCCGGTCGCGCAACATCCACAATTTCGGGGTGGATATGAACTTCTTCACTGCTCCAAACCTGTACTACAGCAAACTGCCACAGCAGTACCCAGCTGCCAGGCACAATCCACAGGTTGTGATGCCGAGGGGCCAAGTTGGGCTTGGTGCAATAAACTGTCAGGACCAGAGCTACCTTGCGGTTGGCAACAGTCAGGTGACTTACACGAAGGACTCTTCGGTGGCCGCCGTGACTGGGGTGAAGCAGAATGCGGATTCGCAAGTCAAAGAGAACTGGGCTCCTAACCAAAGGTATTATAGTTTTTGGTATAGGATATATTTTATTTTACTAAATTTTGAAATGAAATGTGTGGAGCAGTAAGTTGTTAAATAGATTGAAGTAATTAAATTTTTAGTTAAAATTTTAATATAATGCAGTGAGAGCAAGAAGTCTAAATAGTATCACTGAAACTGATATGATGGATAGCAGTTATTTTGCATGATTGAATTTTGCATCGTGTGCCCTATAACTTTCTCTTGTGACCTATCACTGCATAAATGTCAGTGTTTTCCATGGTTCACTCCCCATCTACTTGGCTTCATTACTAACAGGGTTTCCGCGCATATGAAAAGTCATGAATTTTGACATAAGGTAAATTTTGTCATGAAAAATCGGTATATTTGTATGAATTTCGAAACATTTTGTGTAAAATTACGTAATGTGCCACCATAAACACCGCAGGTCGGTTAAGGTTCGTCTCGAGTCATTTCGAAACTAAGATATCACGACGAGTCAAGCAGAAGCTGGCTTTTAGTGGGTGGAGCTTACTGACCACACTAAGACACAACCTACTCCAAATCTAGCCAACCACATAGCAGAAATTCATGACGTCAATCAAACACACACGGGAACCAAGGCGTATTTCAACCCCTCCGTTTCCAAGAAACGAGGGGTGACTTATCTGGGGGGAACAACATCTGGTCCGCATTACTCAATGTTCCAGCCATTTCACTCCCCCCTTGAAGCAACCGAACGAGATAAAAAAAAAACTTGTTCTTGGGCAAAAGTAGTCAGGGATTTGGCAAGACCGTCTGAAGACGACCTTGCATTTGGTCACTTCAGTCGTTTTCAGGGGTGTCTATTTTTTCAGTAATTTGTTTGAGTCGTTTTCATCTGAAAAGCAGTTTTTTTCGTGTATTTGAAGAATGAGCAAAATAAAATTTATTCTGAATATTTTCTTTCATAAAAATGATATTTTAACGGGTTTTTTTTGTTTAGAAAATTACTTGAAAGAATGTAGATATTTGTGAACGATATTAATAATTTTTCAAATTGCTAGATTGATTCGGCTCGTCATCAGAAGATGATCATTAGCGAACAATTAGAGTAAATAACAATACATATAAAGGCGTGATTGAAAAATAAATGAAGTTTACAAAGAGCAAAATTAACCATTCATATTTTTAGCTAAGGAAGCGCGTTTCAACAGCTAAACAGTATACAATTTTAAATATTAATGGGTTTTGTAAATAATAGTAATAATGTATATTTCACAGCTAATAATAAATATTATACTTGCATGTCCTACTATACTTATACTTTGTATTCCCACTGTGTGAACCCTTTATACTCAGGCTTTTTGCGCAGTTGTATATAGTTATAGCCCCACAACCAGCTTGGATTTTTTTTTTAGATTTATACAAACCTACAAACATTTTTTTATCCCGACTTGCGAAGCCCACTTTCCATAAATTACCACTTTTTTTAAATTATTTTTGTTATTTAATTAATATTAAAAAATTAATGGTTAAAATTATTAAAGCTGAAACCATTTTGGGATCCTTCTATAAATTATTGTGGGAGGGGGAGGCTACCCTTCCACCCCTCTATAAGTTACGGCCCTGCTGACAAGTACTGGGAATTCGCAGACTCACTTTGAAGTCTATAGCTCTTTTTGTTCTTCAGTAATACCTATAAAACCACAAAGACATATGGCTACTCTTTGCGCATGCGTGTTTTCACGAAAAACGCTTGCATTGCAACCCACTTGAAGTTTATATAGTTCTTTTAGTTTGAGAAGTAGAAAGGTTTTAGATAGCTGTCTGACAGACGTACCAATGTTGGAACTTACTTTTTTAGAATCAGCACCCTCCAAAACGTCCAGAAAACATAAAATCTTCATTTCATATATGTTCGACCCCATCGCAATACTTTGATTACCTTATATTTCATTATACAGGTATTAAAGTGCAAACTAATCAAAAAGGCTGAACACTGAATTCAAATTTTTTTTGCAATATTGGAGACTTATCTTTATACTTTTTGTTCATCGGTCTGTACGTGCGGATATCTATCTACCGGTCTGTCAACGGTCTACCCTAGTGGTTGGTATAATATTTTAATTGAAACAACAACAAAAAAAGTTTCTTTAATTAAAAAAATCTTTTTTTGCGATTTTTAAGTAGAATTGACCTAACCAATTTTACGAAACTATTCTTCGGATTATAAATTTAGAAAACTAGAAAGAATTTTAATTAATTTTAATTTCAATTGCTGTGTTAGGCTATTTTTTTGCTGCGTTAGGCTATTATCGTGTAAATGTTGTGAGGATATATAACGTCACGTAAAATGTTGTGAGTAAAGAAAGTAGAATAGTTAATTTCTAACAATCATTTAATATGAAACGATAAATCCTCACCAACATCAAATACATTATACTATAACCTTTTTCTTTCTACTAAATATTAAATTGCAATTTAAAATTATTTCTTCCAACCATAAACTAGTTATTTTCATTCTATAAACAAAAATAACTGGATAGAAGAGTAATTATTACAATTGCTTTAGTGAATTGTTTACAGTAAAGGAAATACGCATCGAAAATTGGCACTTGATAAAATTTTAATAAATTTTTGGGGCAACTAATTATCCATATAATTACTCCACGAGTTCAGATGAAGGACCAAAATTCAGAAGAAAGATCGCCGAAGCTATTACCTGCTCAGAACTCGTTCAGGACAAGTTTTCCCATTTAGCTAGGCGACAGTATCGCTAGTTTGCTTGACTTTAAAGTATGATTAATTTTGATATTTTTTAAAAACATATTTGATTCGCTCTTCGGAATTTTACTTTCAGATACTGTGCTGAATTTTTACCATATGATTGCAAGAAAATGTCATTAGACAATAGTAAAGAAACATTTTAAAATATTTTATATCTAGCAAGGGTATGCGGACGTACATAAATTACGTCACGCAAAATTTTGACTTTTTTGACCCCTCCCTCCCCCTATGTCATGCTGCGTCACGTTTGATCGACCCCCCCCCCCCCTAAAATTACGTCACGTTGTTGCACCCCCCCCCCCCCTTAAGGAAAAAAGTTAATTTTAATATTTCTCTGTTTCTGAAATTTAAAGAAAATGCATATTTTTATCTTTTAAAAAAAATTAATTTGGAAAAAAAAGATGTGAAATTTATCTTGGTTAAATAATTTATTCATAGGAATATACCAACATTGTATTTACATTTCCGTTGTCCAAGGTCTAACTAGCCCTTCGCTAATGTCTTCTAAAAAGGGAGGTCTGAGAGTAATCGGAACTATCTAGTTCTGGGTTTTTTGGTGTTCGTCTAGGTTTGCCAGTCCTCTAATTGGTCAAGATAGTGTCGCAATTTTGCGTGTTACGAAGTACCGTTACGAAAAGGTCTGTAAAATATAGGAGACTAATAATGCCGATGTTGTTGCATAGAATAATCTCCCCATCCTCTTTCTGAAATAAATTGTTTCTTGTAAAAAAAAAAGATTTCAAATTTTTCTCAAAAACTTTATTTTATGTAAAACAGATTTTTCTTGCAAAATTGGAAATTTTCGAATCGTTACGTCACGCAAGCGATTACCCCCCCCCCCCCCCCCCCCCCATGTCACGATCCGTCACGTTGGAGCATACCCCTCCCTCCCCCCTCTGAGCGTGACGTAATTTATGTACGTCCCCTATGTGACTATCCATTAAAAAAAAATTTCTTAAAATCCATTAAAATATCTTCCAGTTCACAACATTATACTGCAAGAACAAAGGTTAATGTATACGCTCTTACGAAACAATTTAATAGTTTTTTCTTTTAAAACTCTAAGTATATAATTGCACTATTTAAATCACTAATACTTAATATATTTAAAATAATTTTATTTATACATAAAATGTAAAAAAGAACTCGGAAAGAAATATTTTTCAAATCAAGAAGATGAATCAAACAGAAGAACAAAACGGTCATTTCCTAATTTAGGCTCGTTTGGCGATTCCTACATTTAGCATCAAAACGTAATCAACCCCCCTTTCGACACTCGTCGTACTGGGCTGTGAAATAGCCACGGCGAAGAACGCAACGTGTTCCATTGACAAAACACTAAGAAAATACAAAATAAAAAAACACTCGCATGTCCCCCTGCTCGCACCCTCGGTTTTCTATGGAAAAAGTCCCCCCCCCCTGGCCCCCCCTCACTTAAGACCACATGTGAAGCTCCCCCGTCCTTGATAACCTACTGAAGGGGAGGTTCCTGTAGGAGGCGTGGCTTTGCACAATTTTTTAGTACTTGTCTTCATATTTTAATCAATATCTCAAGTTCAAATTATCCAATTTCAAAGTTTAAAGTCAAATTTAAGACAGAAATGTTCAGTCTCGATATTGACTTATTCACTTTTTAAAAATCTTGTTCTCAATTTTAACAAAATGAAGTTAAAGTTAATTTTTACGTAATTTTTTTTTTACAAAACTTTAAACAAAAATAACAAAAGTGTAATGTATCATTAAAGTTAAATCTGTCTAACGACACAAACCGCTTGAAAATATTCCAATAATTTCTTTTGATATGCATTCGAAAACTGTCGCGATTTTACCATAGAGTTACAATTGAGGAACGACCGGTAGGTGGCGTCTGATGAAGACTCTTAAGTTTGTATTTACATTGAGCCGTAAGCAGGGTTCGATTTAAGCGATATCGCATAGCAATTTACGATGCAAACTCACTAAAACAGCACACACACAAAAATAATGAACCTTTTCGCTATTCAGTGAAACTAAACTTAAATTTCAATAAACAATAAGTTCAAATAACAGGTTCTAGATTCTAATGATGAAGATGTATAATTTAATTAAAATTTGAGGATGAATTAAGATCAGATTACACTAAGATTTCTTCAAATTTCAACCACCCAGTGCAATCTCCTATTAGAAGACGAGTCCAAAAATACTCCCTGATTTACTTATTTAGCGCCTAGTAATTTTCACGAAATCTACCGATGACGTCACATTGCATCAGAATGATTGACCGTTCTCTGGCTCTGCGTGATCATAAGAGTGTCTCGTTTTATTTTTCTAGCTCCGGCAAGTCGGACCAACCAGAATATTTTCTTCCGATCAAGTGTCTGTGGGTCGTGATCCCATAAACACATTGAATGAAAAAATACTTTTTGTTTACATTGTTACGCTTTTTTTTTCTACTTCGTATACTGGGGTTTCTGATTTTAGACAATTTTTAGTTTTAAAAAAAATGACGTGTCGGCATATACACGCCTTATATATTTAGATGTTATGTTGTTAGTAAATCTCGAGTCCTTGAAAAGTGTTTATAAAGAAATTAGTAGCATAGTGTTATATAAATTTGTCATGTTGTGCTTCATAAAAAAATTATCGATGTATAATTAAGCTATACTGCTAAACAAAATTTCTCAACTGCTATGCAAAGATTGATTTGTGTAGCAGTTGAGTAGTTATGTTTGCTGTTTTTTATTCAGATTCTTTTTTTTCACACTTGATTTAGATATGCAAAGAAATAATTGTTTACTTAATATAAAAGTATATTTTAGAAGGTAAAGTACAAACTTCTAATAGGACTCAAAAGTTGCGTATTGTCATGCTGATTACTGTAAAAATAATAAAAAAAAATTCCCATTTGTTATTAAGTGCTGCCGCAAAGCGGTTGAAGTTTGCCAAAAATGCAAAAAATCAACTCATTTTAATTTTACCGTCAGAATTTATTGATTAAAATTAATGCTTTTGAAGATAAATTATATCGTTTAGTTATGTATTGTTATCATATAAAAATTTTATATGGAATATTTTATTTGTGAAATTATTTTAAAAATATGCAATTTTGAAGAAAAATCCCAAATTTATAGCTATGCAAACTGGATCGCTTTTTAAGTTAAAGTTG
Source organism: Oedothorax gibbosus (assembly GCA_019343175.1). Lineage (NCBI taxonomy): Eukaryota > Metazoa > Arthropoda > Arachnida > Araneae > Linyphiidae > Oedothorax > Oedothorax gibbosus. Next base: position 11,043 of record JAFNEN010000017.1, on the reverse strand, counting down.
TGAAAAAGTACTCTTAAACACATAAAAATAGGATTTATAATATTTTCACCCGATATAAATAGCAGTATATCGGGTAGCAGTACGAGTAGACACTTTAAAAAGCGGGGCCGTCACACGGGTAATGGATCGTACATTTTTAAAACTATTATTATTTTAAATATCGAATTTTTGATGTTAAAACGAAGTTCGAGGAGTTTCCCTGAAATTAATTAAAATTGAAGTTCAAAGTTTAAATTTGCAATTTTCTTAAACACCCCTACATGTATTTTACCATGTTCGAAATAAGCGCTGTGCTGCATATATAAGTTGAGAAACATTCTAAATTTTCACTATCAAATTTTGGCATAAGTGATCTTGAAAGCAATGTCGCTCGAATGAAACTAAACTAAGGTCACTAACTAAAGCCGTTGCTTTTAAGTTCACCTTCTTTTGAGACAAAGTTGAAGCCAATCCAACTTTACTGTTAGTGTTATCTACACTTTGAGCACTTGTGACAGTACTTGGACTTGCGGCAGTACAAGGAGCATTGTGAACTGCACCAGTTTTTTCCTTCAATGTCGCCCGAGCTCTTTCATTTCTTTTCATAGTTTCCTTTTATCCACGTTTCCAATAAATGTCAATCTAGTTGTTCTTTGGTCAAAAACAAACTTTCTCTCTAAAGGTGGGATCTTTTTATCTTTTGCACACTTGCATTCCACAACTGCAGAACAGTCACAATTGCATGCACTTTTTTCGCATTTGCACGAAAACGTAATGATGCATTTGCACGCTGCAATATCGAACAGCTCGTGTTTTGCATTATGTATGAAATTTTCCAGTTTAAACTTAAAATTATCCTTCCCATGATCTTGTTTGAAACTTCTTTTTCAATTTCGATATTCATCATGAAAAGATTTTATCATTTGGATAACTCACCACTGGTATAGAAGCTTTTTGATATATATTTTCAATTTCCATAGCAACTCTTTCTGGTACTGACAAAACAGCTAAATCTTCGTTTCCATTCGTTAAAACTTCTAAATAATGCAGCAACATGTCTTCATACGTTGGGAGGTTTGCTCCACTTAGTGTTCTGGGTAGACCCAAAATTAGACATCGGTTTGCCTGCCTTGTAACTAAAAATTTACGTTTACACGCCATTTCTAAATCACCACAATCGCGTACAAAATCACAAGAACAATGTAAATCCAATAGAAATCTGCTACTAGCTGTTTCTAGATCTGTAGCTAAATTGAAACTAACCATTGCATTGAACTGCATCGAGAATTTTTCAAGTGGCGTGTCAGATGTAAGTACTTCATATATTCTCAAGTGGCCACGTGTCAAAAAGGCAAAAGCTAAATCCCCTTTTCCCTCTCTAGTATACATTATATGTAATGTAATAGTTACCACTCTTCCCTTGAAAGTTGTCAATCCATTCTACATAAAAAATTTAGAATGTTTCTCAACTTATATATGCAGCACAGCGCTTATTTCGAACATGGTAAAATACATGTAGGGGTGTTTATGAAAATTGCTCAAACGTATAGATATTTGAGTAAATTTAAACTTTGAACTTCAATTTTGATTAATTTCAGGGAAACTCCTCGAACTTCGTTTTAACTTCACAAATTCGATATTTAAAATAATAGTTTTAAAAATGTACGATCCATTACCCGCGTGACGGCCCCGCTTTTTAAAGTGTCTACTCATACTGCTACCCGATATACTGCTATTTATATCGGGTAAATATATTATAAATCCCATTTTTATGTGTTTAAGAGTACTTTTTCACAACCTTAACTTAAAATTCGATCCAGTTTGCATAGCTATAAATTTGTGATTTTTCTTCGAAATTGCATATTTTTTAAAAAGATTCACAAATAAAATATTTCATATAAAATTTTTATTCTAATTTTTATTTGATAACAATACATAACTAAACGATGTAATTTATCTTCAAAAGCATTAATTTTAATCCGTAAATTCTGACGGTAAAATTAAAATGAGTTGATTTTTTGCAAACTTCAACCGCTTTGCGGCAGCACTTAATATCAAATGGGAATTTTTTTTTATTATTTTTACAGTAATCAGCATGACAATACGCAACTTTTGAGTCCTATTAGAAGTTTGTAGTCGAAAATTTGCTTTTTTCGGCCCACCCTAATACACAGGCTTGTGACTGTTTATTTTCTATTTGTTGTACATCTGAATCGAACAAGTAACCCTCAATGATATTAGGTGGTTAGTTTATTTGTTCTCTAACTCCATATGTGTTTTTTTTACATGACTTAAGCTACTCTGAAAGCTAATTTTGTACTTAAAATGAGTTAGAAGAGTTTGTTTTATTTGTGGGGAAAAAAGCTTCTGAATGGGAGGCAAGGGTGATTTCTTGATTCCTTGTGATTAAATAACATAATAATGATTAGTTTAAAGCTGATTTCACAAGCAGTAATGTTATACTCGAAATTAAATTTTTAAACTATTTTGGCCCTTTCAGAGCAAATTGATTGCAAACCCAGTCTCATTTATTACAAATGTTGAATAAATATGTTAAAAAGTCAGAAATACATTCTGGAATTAGAACCTCATATAGCCCTAAAAGTAAAAGGATTTATTGTCAAAATTGTTTCTTATTGTATTGTTGGTTCGTTTAGGCAGCAACGTGGTGAACGTGGGAAAAGGTGGTGGAAAGAAAATGGATCTTCCTCGTCTTCTAGAAATGTATGTTCTTTTATCTATTTTTCTTGAAATATTAAAAAAGCTCCTGTTAGTGGATTTGTATTGATTGGCTATTATTTTTAGTATTCTGAAAGTGCTAACAGCTCGTTCAAATCGGTGGGTGAAAATGAGGTTAAACCTGAATCGCCCAAGTTCGATTTGGAGACAACTTCCTTTCCCCCTTTACCTGGCTGTATGGTGGTAAGTTTTTCTATGATTTTAAAGGGTTTTATTTATTTTTGTTTTATTAATCTGAATCGGTTAAATTTATTTACTTTAGGTAAAAAACCTTGTATTTTTTAAGGTTCTTTTATAACTGAGCAGCAAAGTTATTTGAAACTTTTTATGGAAATATAAAAACTATTAAAAAACATTTAAAATTAATTGTAAATACTTTAAATGATATGTATAATTAAAAATTAAATTTGAGGCAACTCTTTTTGCTACTATTTTGAAAATTCTAGGCAACTAAAGCAACTATTTTTTTTTTCTTAATTTTTGGCAACCCTGACCTTTGATTGCATTGATAACTTATTAGAGTAAGATTAAAATGGAGGAATTTGTTGTCTTTTCTTGTGTTGCTTTATGCGAGAATTGGCAATGTCGATTCAAAACGTTTATAATTTTTGGTGAAATGTAACTGATTGTTGTCTTTCAGGATCCTGATGTAGATGTTGAGGTGTACGAAAGTAGATTGTCCGACATTGTAAAAGGAACTGTGCGGCCAACCACCCGGGACACCAAGACGCAGACCGCCGAGTCCGCTCTCGTGTGTACTGCTACCAAGGACAGTTCCACAATAACAATTGAGGACACAATTGTCCCTTCAGATGGTGCCTTTACTCCGCCTGCATCTCCAGAAAAGTAAGGGTTATTACTTTATCGTATTTTTTTCTTTGTCTTAAATTTAACAAGAATTGTTTGATGCTGAAATATTTTAAATTTCTTATCTGTATAGACAGGGGTCGCAGACCTCCTATATATATTTCTTTAAATCTGAAAAAACATCCTATATTTCTGTATTAATTCGATCTATATTGTCTTCGGATTGTTTGCCACGATCGTAATGAAATGTCCCGTTGCGTGACAACACTGATTGAAGCGACCGTCCCTTATCTCCTGTGATCTCACCTACTGCATAACGATAGGGAAAGTGCTTTGACAAAGTCACATGACCACATTCCTTTACAGCTACTTTTAAGACCTAAAATTTGTTCAGAAAATTGCAAGAATTTTGGCTTTTTGAAGGGCTGTAACCCACATAATTGGAGACAAAATTCAATTGATTGCTTTAAATCATGACGCCCGTTGACAATAGCTCTTGTGTAGTTCTAGTGCAACGATATTCAACTCCGCCATTTTTGGTTCATATCAATGAAAACTAAACCTAAGTTTCAATTTTATAAAAAAACAAGTTTAAATGTCAAATTTTAATAATAGAGATAAGAGTTTATATTAAAATTTGAAGATTAATTTAGATTTGATTACACCAAGATCTCTTCAAATATCAGCCAACCCGGCTGTCAGTGCCATCCAGCACTTATTTTGCTAACTAGTAATTTTCACGAAATCCACCGATGACGTCGCATTGCCTCATAATGATTGACAGATCCCTGGCTCTACGTGATCAAAAGTGTATCTCGTTACATTTGTAGCTCCGGTTCAGGACAAATCGGATCAGCCAAAATATTTCCTTCTGATGAAGCATCCGTAACTTTGTGATCAGAAGAAATCCACCAATGATGTCGCATTGCCTCATAATGATTGACATTTCTCTGGCTCTTCATGATCAGAAGAGTGTCTCGTTAATTTTGTAGCTCCGGTTCAGGCCAAGTTGGATCAACCAGAATATTTCTTCTATTGTTTCTAATCAAGGGTCCATGTGCCATGACCTTATGATAGCAAGAAAAGCTTGAATGAAAAAAATCTGTGTTTGAAGGTTTTTTGGACATTTTTTCTGCTAGGCTGGGGTTTCGGATTTTATACAGGTTTTATTTTAACAAAAAGAATTGAGGTTCAGCTTAGAGCTTTATATATCGCGCCCGATTTTATGATTTTAGCAAATTCGATTCCTTGAAATTTTCTGGAAAAAGGCTTGAATTTTTTTCCCTAATAAATGCATGAACCAAGGGAAGCTTAAAAAAGAAAATATGCCGTAAATAGCGACATACAGGGAATTTTAAAATATTTTCCCTGTGGCCACCCCAATTAACTGTATGCGGTTATTTGATGTTTTATATTGTCCTATATATATTTTTTTTTTGAAAAAATCCTATTCATTCTTAATGTGTCACTTCCCTTTTAAAATCATTGATTGGTTATGTAGGTTTCTTTAATGCTTTAAATGATGAAACTGATTTCAAGGGAGGTTAGGTTTACTACAACTGTTATGTTTGCCTTTACTAATTGCTTTTCTTTCTAAATTCTGTGTAGTGTGGTAGATGCAGCATCAGCAGTTGAAGCAGCAACAAATGTAGAGAACTGTCAAGAGCATAGTGAGTGGGATGATTTTGTGGAATCTCCTGCAGATAGCACGCATTGTAGCAGCAGTATTAATCCGATTAATGTTGTGCCTGAGACCTTCATCAGTGTAAGCAGCACACAAGCCTTTCACCCAACAAACTCTGTGAGCAACGGCTCTGTGCCTATGGCTGAAAGTTCCACAAGTACCCCTGCTATCTTGCCAGAACCCATTGCTAATGTTCCTAGTGAAGTGAATGAAAACAAGCAGGCGACTGCAGTCAAATTGCCCAAGGCAAAACAACTAGACCCATTGCCGAAAATGAGCAGGGCTTGTGATCTGCCATCACCAAAGAATAAAACGCCTGATGCTTCGTCAGCAAAGAACAAATTTGATTCATTCAAGGACAGGGCGACGACTGCCCCTAAGCACAGAACGTCTTTTTCTAATAGCAAAAACAATGAAAGTTCCTCTAGTAATAAAGAAAGATCGAGTGACTTTGTCCCTGCTAATTCAAAAACTCTTGAGCATGGGTCCTCGAAGAGCTCGGATGGCTTTTACAAGGAGAAGGTCATTCAGGGATATGGGAAGGGCAAGATGGCCGAATCCGGTTCCAACAAGTCTAAAGCTCTGGATGTCGAGTCAGCGTTGCTGTCTGTGAATGGCCATGCAGATAGTGAATCAACTGTGAGCAGTGAAGTAAGTTGATACTTAATGCTGTTTGTTTTTTAGCTAACATTCGGGTTTCTGCACATGTAATGAAAGGGCCTTTTAGAATTAATATTAAGGTATTTGTTTTAAAAAAAATTGTATCTATAGTTTTGCCCTTAAGTCTCTTTATTATTAAGCTCATGAACGTTAGGAATTTTTTTCAAAATTTGTTTTAATACAAGCCCACTCAAACATCAAAAATAATTTACTATGTGTGCCAAATATCAAATTGCATTAATTTTTTTCAAAATTAAGATACGACTGCATGATAATTCATGGATATGGGGCTTTTCATTTGGACAAATCTTATTTTTAGTAATCAGCCTTTTAATTTTAGATGGTAGTGGTATGCTTGAGTATACTGCTACCCTTTGGAATAAGGAAGCACAAGCTTTTATAAATATTTCAGATTTTATATCTTATTTATTTACAGGATGAGAAACAACCATTTAGAAAGCTAACATATTCTGAAGTGGCGTTACGTGCCAAAGATAAAGTAGAGAAAATAGCTCAAGAACTGAAAGAGAAAGAACGCCAAGAGGCCATGGTACGACAACATAGGCAACAAGACAACGTAGCCCAAAGTAGGCAAGCATCTTTTTTGTTATTTAACAAGAGACAGACCAAGTCATCACATCATTTTTTTTTTCTAATTAAACGCCCACAATGTTAACTTCATTTTAAAATTCGACAAAATTTCCAAAACTGCTAAATCTGATTTTATGTGTTCAAGACTTTGGAAAGGTATTGGGGCTTCATGAACAATTAATCTTTTTTTCATGGATAGACCCTGTACTAGGTCCTTATTTTATCATTTAATTGTGTGTGACTGAAAATAGATTTTACAATCTTCTATATTTTGAACAATCTCTTCCGCTTAAAGGTCCCGTTATCCAGGTAACTGAAATGAAATTTGCCGATGCGTATCATTTGTTTGGGGGAAATAATAGATTTTGGGTATGGTAGGATCGGTTGAGTTTTGTGCAGTTACAGAAATAATGTGGCTTTGATTAATGAGAATTCATATTACTTTGCTATTGAGTCAGTCAATGTGAAATTAATCAATAGTCCGAACTTTGACACATCTCAGTTTTTAGTAAATTGGTAAAGCTAGTAACTTTAAAGAATTGAACTTCTGTTAACCCCAAACTATTTTACCTATCAATCGGGGTTAGAAAAATTTGAATTTTTTTTTTACATGTCAAGGGGGTTGGGCAAGAAGTTAAAACAACACTAGTCTGAAGTTATTATAAAGATTTCCTTAATATTTACCAAACATTAATAATATCCTAACTATACAGATTATTGATTTTGCATATTAAAATAGTTTTCATAAATGGATTAACTCAAGTGATGCTTTATTGTTTTTCAGGTGGCCCGTTCCGAGAATTCCCAAGGGGCCGAGTTGTGGAACCCCGCCCCGGATCTAAGGAGTGGCGAGAACGGAGAAAACCCGCCCGGGCCATCTCTCTTCCAGCCACTGGGCAATAAAACCCACTTCCACAGATGGAACTACTACATATGCAAAATAAATGTGATTTGATTTAACGATATCAAGTATTGGCTCACAAGTGGATAACATAGCTTGCTATTTAACTTCGTGTGGGACTGTTTGCTTCACGACTGTTGGCTGCTCTCTGGCTAAGTATTTTGGACCATCTTGAAATGAATAGTCTCTTTTCCACCGTATTGTGTGGAGACGGTTAAGTACAGGTGCTATTAGATACTGCATCCAGCATAAATAGCCCAACAGCTCGATGAGGCAAATGTAAATACAACTTTCGGGATAAATTATTTTCCTTTATCAGGTGCCTCCATGCAAGATCCTTGAGATTATGGAACACATGCTGGAAATTAGCATTCGTTTTGCAATCCAGGACACTGAATTCTGTCAGCACTTTACAAGTTTTTTATTGGCGGGAGCTTCCATTCTGTAAATTTTAGTGGTGCTGCATGCAAAATTGGTGGAGCACTGCTTTTTTTGTGTGAGATAAAAATTATGCAGATACCATTGTTTTGACACAGATTTTGAATGGTTTATTTAATTTTCTTGCATATCTATTGATGTTGAGTTTTGTTATTAGGATTTGGGAGATTCATATGTGTCGTGTTTAGCTCATCAAATCTGACGTTTCAAGATAGGAAAACATTGGAATATAAACTAAACAACCTTGGATAACAGTGTGGCTATTTATCTGAAAATATGCTGCATGCTTACATTTGTGTTATAATTTCTAGTCCAAATTTATTATGCATGTGTTGCATCGGCATATTGCAAAATCAAAAGACATGGAAGCCAAACAATGACTATGGAAATGTAAATTTGTTATTGTTTTTGTAAAACTGTGTCGAACTGCATTCTTTTCCCCTTAGGGTTTTAGAGACCCATATGTGATACTATATGCCTTAATTAAGTGTGGGGATATCTTTTGTGAATTATTGATAATATCTTCAAATACACTTGTCAAGCTTGTATGCTAAAGAAATTCTTGGTTGTGGTACTGTAATTATACTGTATGAACTGTAATAACTGTTACAGCTTGAGCTATACTTTGAGTAGATTATCATTAACTTATGAGTTTTATCCTTGTTTGTTGACTTACTATACCTATTTTTTTTTTCCTTCTGAAGGCCTTTTCGATAGTCGGGCTATTTTGCTTTACTTTCATTCGTCACAATACAACTCTAGGGGGCTTAGGCTTGTCATTTGTTTGTATACGTATTTATACTCCAACTATGTGGAGGGTCCACACTTTTTCCTTTCTACTGGGAGGGGGATTCTTTTGTAATAGTATTTTGTTTCTTTTTTCTTTAACATGTACTTACATAAAACTGAAATCATATGGACAATTGAGTGTAATTTGTGTGTGTGTGAGTGAAAATATATTTAAAATGTTAACGAAGAGTTTGAGATATTATTGACTGATAATGTACTCAGTATCCTCATTACTGGTGTACTGGTTGTATCTGAACAGTGTGTATATATTGACTATAGGAAAAGATTCCAACAAACAAAATAGACACTAGTGTGTATCTTCTGCACTGCAGAGATATAGGATGAGACACAAGATAGTTGAAGCAAATGAACTTAGCTGTTCTCTATATACAACAAGGTTAAAGTGCATGATCATAACAAACAATAATAGGTAAATGCAGTGCTTTTCTAATCTGTCATGATCGATGAATGACAAAACTGTAGTGCAGGGCAAATTTGATTATTTTTTTACTTAATGAAAATGATATTGGTCAGTTTATACTGTTAGTTGCTTTTGAAAAGTTTCATAACCTCAATTCAATGTGCATCTAGACTAAATACCAAAGAAATAGGCCCAATAATATTGGTGATTGGCTGTCCTTGAAGAACAATATTGAAATATATATATGCAATACACAGCAACTTGGCTGCCCTCCTGTTTGGGGAAATCGTTCAGTGTATTTCACAGCTTAAGGTGTTGCACAAATTTGCTTATAAACTGTTTGACAAATCATCTTGGCTCTGAAAGGCATTGTGTCTACATCGACCTCATTTTTAGTTCTCGGACTTCGAATTTGTTTTTGTTGGACATGTATTAGGATATTTTAATAATGCGACGTAGTGTGAGGCTGATTATATCAGGAAGAGCAATTGCATATGTCTGCCATTAATACAAGCAGTTGAAATCCAGGTTTCTTGATTGCTTGTATTTAAATGCCATGTGGAGAGTTGTCCGTTTCAATCCTATGGCTGTACATATTACCACGTATTTGTCCTCGTTTTGAAAAAAAAATTACAAAACCCTAAAAAAAGTAATTCAGGTTAAATTTTGTTTGTTTCTACAGTATAATCAGTTATTCAATATAACAATTATCTTTAGTGAAAGTATTTTATACAATAGGGAAAATTTCAATATATCTAATAGCAATTTGACTCATGGCTACATATCTAGAAGAATAGAGCAGGTTTGACACTAATGGGGATTTCTGAAAAATGGGACAGGGAGAAAAAGCACTTTCGACTTTTCTTATAAAATTCTCTTTTGTTTATGTGTCGGTAGCTAAGTTGTTTCTTCAGTTAATGTAGGATTAGTTGTTATTTGAGTTAATTTTATGACATGTTTGGAATAATTGTATTTATTCTCCAAACAAATAAAACATTGTTAATTTTGAGAAATATTTTATAATCTTCCTAACTTACCTTATGTGTGCCTCGTATTTAGTTTCCCTTTTGTTTGAATGTTGTATAAGTTTGCACACCAAAATGTCTGGTTCTATTGGAGATATTACAAATCAAGCAACTGCTTTAATATTGTATGAAACATTAATTATAATATGAAATGTGAATATATTGATATAAGTATTTATAACTTGATTTAACAGGGGAAACTATTAAAGTTCATTTTTAAAAAAAAAGCTGGATAACTGGATTCGTAATAAATTATCTGAATTTCCCATGTGTTTGTGTCTTTTTATATCTATCTCATGTGTGTAGAAGACGTAATATTGTTCTTTTGACTGAGGGGGGGGAATCATCAGCTTTAATCAACTCAAAGCAGTATATTTTTTAAAAAATGCATTCAAGTGCATTCGTCAATAAAAATACATTGATTAAGCTTCAAAAATTAACTTTTTAAATAAATACACTGGTAGTTAATAAGCACATTTAATTAAATGGTCATTGATAATCTCACTTATTTAAATTAAAAACCACCTTGATATTTTGCATAAGTTTATGCCTCCATTAGAAATAAGCCAACGTTAACAAACACGTTCATTTGTCGAACTTAACCATCAAGTCTATAAGGCTCTATGGGATTTCGAAAACTCAACACAAAGCAGCTGGGGCGCAACTAAAAAAAAATCTTGGGCGTGTTTCAATGTTTTTAATTTAAAATTAATTTTACTTAAAATTATTTTTTCTTAAAATTGTTTGAATTACAATTATTTTTAGTTAAATTTTTCCAGCAGAGGTGCCGAAATTTATTATACACTTTTGCAGTTACCTTACACCATCCCTACAAATGAATAGCAATTCCCCTTGTTAGTTATCTCTACCAAGTTTTCAGCACCGTTAGCTTAATTATGGATACCCCATAAGTGTTTGATTAAATGCTTTTCTTAACACCTGTACCTAAAATTACGCACTTGATTTAACAAGTCTTTATTAGCTGTCAGGGTTGCCAGTGGCGACTAAA